>JAJOZX010009096.1:127500-172409 GCA_023014485.1 Bathynomus jamesi
CCTATGGATCCTCCCAAGAGGAGGTACTCTGGTACTTTGGCGCCGCTGATTGGGAGGCCCTTAGGCAGTACTTCTCTGATTTCCCATGCTGAGCATCATGAAGGTGATTCTACCAGGCATGGAGGCGTACATTCTATATTCTTTTCTTATTACTTATACAAAAAGTTTTTTAACTTTGCTTATTCTAATGCTATCCGCAACGGAGAGGAGGCTTTCAAAAGGTACCGTCGCCATCCAACTTCTGACTCTCACTCTGCTTATATTTCTGCCCGGAACCGTGCAAAATTTGTTCTTCGACTCCTCCAAAAATTTTTTCATCGGATTAAAGTGTGAAAACCTATCTAATTCCAATTCTTCTCGCTTTTTCTGGCACCTAGCCAAAAACCTCTCCAACAACTTTACTTCTTTTTCTTTCCCTCCTCTTTTCTATTCTGACGTCTCAGTTGCCATCTCTTTTGATAAAGCTGAACTCTTCCCTTAAACTTTCACCTCCAACTCAATCTTAGACGATTCCGGTGCTGTTCCTCCCTCTTCTCCCCCGTCTGACTTAATTATGTTTGAAATTAGAATCTCTTCCAATGAGTTTTTTTCTACCTTATCTAGGCTCAAATCTAGGAAGACCTACGGTCTGATGGGGTTCTTCCTGTTTTTCTCAAGAACTGTGCTTCTGTGCTGACCCTGCCTAAGTAAACTCTCGTTTTTTTCTTTCATCTGATATTTTCCTTCTGATGCAAATTTGCTCTCATTCAGCCTGTCCCAATGAATGGTGACCGCTCTCAACCCTCCTACTATCGTCCAACTGCCTTGATTTCTTGCCTTTCTGAAGTTTTTGAATGTATTTTTAATAGGAAGATTCTCAACACCTCTCTACTCACAATCTTCTTTCAAATCGTCAGTATGGCCCCGCAAGGAACGCTCTACTGACGATCTTCTTGTATATCTGTCCGACTCTTGGTCATCCTACTTTCGGAATTATCTAAATTTAATAACATTTGTGACGTGAAGAAGTTTTTTGAAAAGTTTAATAATACAAGTGTAATTAAAAACTGGAAGACGAGATAAGTTAGCTATTGTTGGATTATTAACGGAAGGAAAAATCAAGGATTACATTAATACTAAAGGTACAATGAGATAGAAGAATTTAAGAGAATCATTTTAGATAAATTTCATGTTAAAAAGACAGAACATGATATATATATATATATATATATATGCACTAAAATCACAGAAAACACGTGATCTTATTAATAAGGCAAACACCCCTGAAGATGTGAATATATCACGAAAGCGCTCGGACTTCGTATTTTTTTTCCTTTTCCCTGTGGTTGTTTGCTTATATATATATATAGTGAGTTATTAGATTAAGACAGGGACGATTTCAGTTTAAAGATCGAAACCGTAGGCCTAAATTTGACGTTGGTTAATGAAAATATCGCGCGGGAATTGGAGCATTCATTAATGCTGTCAGTATTCTTGTCGAGATTAAGGTTTAACATAAAACGATCGATGGTTGCACACGAGATTAAAACTGCCTGATTCCGTGCGAGCTACGGGAAAAATCGAAAAGCTCGAACCTTCAATTTTAATAAAACTTTCCCTCAACGGTAACTAGGAGGTTAACGTTCATAGGCCTATAAGTGATGTTCGTACGGACGTACGATGGCCCACGTTAAGTTCTCCAATATTCTGCCTTTAGTCGAACCTCTACAAGTTGATAACCGCGCCGATTCTGATATCTCGATTTTAATAAACCATTTTCGGTACACACTGACGCTGCTAGTCACGCGACTGAAGATTATTAATGCAAACAGACGACTGTGTCAAGAAGCACATAGCGTGCCTTTCGCGTACAGTGAATGAAGCCCAGTTGAAGTATACAGCGACGATAGAGGAAGCGTTAGCAATTTTGGAGTCGATTAAACATTTTAATCATACGTTTATGGTATCAATTTGCCATTCTGACGGATCATACCTCTTTACGATACATCTTTCACTGTAAAAAACAAGTGTCTCGAATTGCTCGATGGGCCTTATTATTGCACGAATATACTGTAACTTGGACATCTATTATAAGGGCGGTAAAGAACATACGTACCGGATGCCTTGCCGAGGATCCCTTTTGAAGAACTTGTTGGGTCAGTACGGGCAGCAAAAGGGAAACTTAAAGGAAAACCACGGAGAGTTTCAGGTAAAAACTTTAACGAAATTTTCTCATCCAAGAACATTTACGAGAAACAACTAAAGGAGCCTGAATGGGGGCAAATAATCGCCTTCTCAGAAGATCGAGACGTGGCGTTAGCCACCCACAGACAACTTTGAAACTTTGTTCTACAACAAGGTAGATTATTTTATGTACTTTTCCCCTAGAATGACAAATTAGAATCACACGAAAGATTCCTTAAGAATGTTATGACACAATGTGAGTGCTGATTCCGGTTTTTGAAAACTTTATTTAAAAGTTGTGAAAATATCATTGGTATAACCAGCATTTCTTAGGGGAAATTTCCCCAGGTGGGAAATTCAGAATCAGAGGGGATTTACGGCAGAATTTTGTTTGGTGATCATATAATTAGTGTGCGTTATAAGTCTGTTAATGTTATTAAATTTTGTCTTCGAGGCTACTTTTTTCCATATCCTAATGGAGGGGGAAATCGGGTAGGGCGAACTGGTCGAAGGGGGAAATGATACGAAAAAGGTTAAGAACCGCTGGTCTAACCAATATTGTGAAACCTGCTTACCATATCAACAGCGGAAAGCAGGGCGGGCAATGCAAGCACCCTTAGGGTCTTCTCCATCAGTAAATAAACCGTTAGATCGAGTAAGCGTTGACATGATTGGGGAACTTACCGCAACTTATTCCGGAAATATGTATAGTATATGCTGTTAAGGTGTGTCAATTTTGTCAACTTTTTTCAAATCAATTTTGGTAGTGAAAATATAGTCTTTTCATGTCAAAACTTGAAATTGGCCAACCAAAATGAAATAAAATAACCCTTACCTACATCAATTTTACCTTAAAGTTTCAGAAATTGACTCTTTTACTAAATAATAGGACATAAATTGATTAACTATTCATCTGTCACAGAATTATCCCACTGATCGCATATGGAGTGTTTTCAAGGTCATATAGTTGTTGTACAATGTACAAGTCACAACATGAATAGAACTGTCCCTCACTTTCAGTCCTCAGTTGCCTCTTAGATGTCATAGACGGTGGTTTGCTGTTATTGCTCTTGTACCTACTTCATAGTTATTCTACTAGACGAATACTACAGTTTAACTGTAAGTATGGATTATTGATTATTACAATTATTTATTATTATCATATTCTTCTCTCTAATTATGTTGTAATCCCATGAAATATTTTTTTATTGAATTTTAGAACATCGAATGACTAAACTTTGAAACATCGTAATTGATATAAAATACTTAAATGTTTTTCTTTCTTTTCAGATATTCCTAAGATGCCAAAATTGAAGACAAGAGGTCAGTCGTCATGCCACTTGAGCCTGTTAGTCGGTACAGGCAAGGAGCTTCCCGTATCAGAACTACCAACAGTGCGAGACATGCTGAGACTAGGGTTACTCCTTCGTGAACAAAATACAAACGATAGAAGGAACTACACAGAGAAAGAGCTCATAAGGGACATGATTCCCCCTCTTCTGCATCAGTGGAAAAAGCTAATGTGTTATTCAAACCACCTGTACTCAATCAGTATAGAACTATTGAGCTAAAATTAACAAAGCTGTGGCACAAAGCAGTTGAGACATCACTTGGTAAAGGAAAACTAGTAAAGAAAAATAAACTTCTGCACACACTTGATACTCTTCTTGACATTTTTAACTGCTAGTGTCAGCTCCAAAATGCCATCTGAACCTTCGCCGAAGAGAATGAAATACAACACTAAAGACATCTCAAACATTGCCCTTGCCAGTATTCGCCACCATACGGGGCTACGAGAGACTGCAGAGATTGCCACTGCCGCTTGGATAGATGCAGGCCTCATCAGCCGAGAGGATACATCCTTAGTGATAGATCATAATAAGGTAAGAAGAGCACAAAAAAAAATAATGAAAGAAATATCTGATCAGCATGAAAAAGATTTGAAGGAGGAAGGTCTCTCTTGCCTTTTGTTTGATGGAAGAAGAGATGACACAAAAGTTCTCCTAGAGGTAGAGGGAATGGACAGAAAGTTTCCCGGTCTCATCAAAGAAGAACACTACTCTGTGTGTTCCGAACCTGGTGGCCGCTATTTGTTTCACTTTGTTCCTGAAGCAGAAGTAGAAGGCAAGAAACATGCAGAGCAATTGCTGATCAAATAATATGTGGCTTCAGAAAGAAGACTTGACAGTTCACTGCAGGTCGTTGGTGGAGACTCAACTGCGGTGAACACTGGATGGCAGGGCGTGTTATGACGCATTTAGAGAAAAAACTTGGAAGAAGGCTTGTTTGGATTGTATGTGATTTGCACACAGGGGAACTACCTCTTCGTCGTCTCATCCAGGAACTTGATGGTCCTACAAAGAGCAACAACAAGTGGTCAGGCCCCCTTGGCAACATGCTAGATGAAGCAACTGAATTAGAAATAAATACAAAATTCCCAAAGGTCGAAGTAGGCCCTCCCCTTCCAGTGTTGTCTGAAGAAGTTATCAAAGACCTCAGCACGGATCAATCTTACGCTTATCGTATTGTTCAAGCAATCAGATTAGGAGAGTTGCCTCAAAATCTGGCTCTCTTGGAGATTGGACCCATAAGTCACAGTCGTTGGTTAACTACAGCGATTCGTTTCTGCAGGATTTGGGTTTCCAAACATGCACTGAAGGGCAAAATGCTACAGAATTTGATGTTGATTGTTGAATTTATTACAGTGGACCCCCTAGTTACGAGGGGTTCGACTAACGAAATTTCGACATACGATGCGACCTCAATGTTAAAATCTGGTTCGAGTTCCGAGAAAATTTGCGACCTACGAGTGGCAAGCGAGAACACGTTCGGTGTTGTTCTAGCGCCGCGCATCTCATCACCTCTCTTCAGAGGCACTGTCTGACATAGTTAAGGCATGGGACCGTGTCAGGGAACTGGCAACCAAGCACCCTGACATAGAAATGACTGAGAAGAACTGCTGCAGCTTTGAGGACTCTGTCATGAAGTATTTCCGGACGCTTCAGAGAAAAAGGAAGAAGCAGGCAACCCTTGACCAGTTTGTCGTAAGAGGCCAGTGCCACAAAGCTCTTCCTCTCCTCACCCTTCAACTTCTGGCACTGCTGCAACGGAGTCACTGCCTGACATTATCATGTCGGATGACTCCCCCTCTAAGCAGTGACCCGTCCCTGCTGTTTCCGGCCTGACCTCAGATGACGACTATGCATGGATTTGGATTTTCGACACGGATTTTTACTTAGTACCGTACACCAACTTTAACTCAAGGTAGGGTAAGTACTGCACACAAATTATTTTATTAATTTTTATTAACTATATACACTGTACTGTACACATATTATGTATTTTATTAATTTTTATTAAATATACATACAGTATATGCATATTTATTAAGAAATAGGGAGGAAATTTGGGATTTGGAACGGATTAGGCCATTTACATGTTAAACACGGTCCGACATACGAAATTTTCGACTAACGAGCGTTTGACTGGAACGGATTGTCCTCGTAACTCGGGGGTCCACTGTATTGGGTTTTATCTTCCTCACTGGTTCAATGTAAAACTTAATCCAATGTGGATGGAGGGGCCCAACCACATCTTGTTTCAATTACAGCTACTGAGAACCCAAAGGAAAGTAGTGATGGACATCGTGTTACCTGTGGTGAGAAGGTCCGCCTGGTATGCTAGGCCAGAGGCAGTTTTGCAAGCAATACTCTGCAACCAATGTACCAAAGAGCGAACTGAGGCTGTGGAAATCATTCTAAAGCTTAGAGGAACATCACTAGATGATGACCAGCTGGGAGGCTGCTCTGTTCAGACAAGGAAGGTACCTCCGATAAACGTCAATGCCACGAAATTGTCAGAATTAGTTAACTTGAGTTCGGAAGTTTTGGAACCACCACTGACAGCATGTATAACAAACAAAGATTTAACACAACTTAAGGAGGCCCCAATGCAAGTGCCAAAGTGGCCTTCTCACACTCAGAGTGTGGAGAGATGCGTGAAAATGGTCACAGAAGCAGCTAGTCAAATTTACAGTCACGAGAGGCGAGAAGGCTACATCAAAGCGCAAGTAGCAAGCCGAATGCTGATGTCAAGGAACCGCAGCAAAAAGGACATGACTGCATTGGTTACTTTCAAATAAAGACTCTGAATGATATCTTATTGCCACTTTAAATGTTGATAGGATGTTTGCGCACATTTGTTATTTTGTTACAAATTTACGGAAAAATGGAATTTTTGAATTAAAATTGATGTAGGTAGGAGTTATTTTTTATCGTTTTTGAAGCAAGGATATTATTTTGTATGCCAAATGATTACATTAAATTGCTACCAAATCACATGATTTTCAATTTAGTCATTTCACCCCCAAAATTGACACCCTAAATTATGCTGTTCAGCACTGACCATTTCTCACGGTGCGTGGAGGCTGTTTCTCTCCCGAATAAACGTGCTACCACCGTCGCTGACGCATTATTAAGTTATATCTATCGAAATGGTTGCATGGAGGAGATAGCTAATGATCGCGGTTCCGAGAACATTTCCGTTGTTTTCAAGAAATGTGTAGGTACTTCCAAATCAAGACTTCCTTAACAACAACCTACCTTCCACAAGGAATCGGAATGTGCGAATGTTTTACTCGAACTCTCAAGGAAAAGTTCAATTTTCTTATGGAATGAAACATCTATGAGTGGGACAACCAACTCAAGTACGTTGTGTTGGGAATTAACACTTCGCACCATCGTTTAATCCAAGAAATCCCGTTCTTCCTGCTTCATGACCGGAATTGTTATTTGCCATATTGGACATTACTGACTGGAAGAATCTTCGACTATGCAGGCAAAACTCAACTCGGAACATTCCCACGAGGAGTCCGAGAGGACATGCAACTGCCGGAAGAGGGGTCCTGAAGTTAAAGAAGGCGCTCTCGTAATGCTACAAAATGAAACCAAAGAAGGTCCAAACGCGAGGCAGTTCAACGCCAGATGGAAGGGACCATACAGAATCCTGAATGTCCCTTACGACTAGAACGTCCACCAACCCGTCCACCGATACCGTTTGAAAATGTCTGAGGTACCAGACGAACTACATCCGTTGAATGAAGGTCGTGATTATTAGTAACGCTGCCGAAAAGAGGTTGGAAGACCAGCCTCAAAGAAAGAACCGGAAATGCGTTGGCCTTTGTATGTACCAAACAGACCCAGGCCCACCGAGAGGGTGGGGATACCGTGGAAAAATCCCATGGGCCCGGACCTCTAGGGGGCCCGGAAAGAGGGGGGATAAAATCTAAAAATCTAAATAAAGCAATTGATAAAATAACAGAGAGGAAATATAATTAATGAACATACATTTTATAGAGATTATCATAGTCAAACTGAAACAGATAAAATATTATCTGCGGTCCACCAATGCCCAAGACCGACTGACAGATCTGGGAACCATTGTAATTGAAAGCCAGTTAGCCCGTACTTTAAATTTCATCAGAATCATTTACCACTTTGCTAGAGAGAAGCCAAAGAAAGTACACTTCTAATTATGAAAATCTTGCAGTAAATAATTGTCTTGCCTGCATGGACTGGTACTGCATTTGTAAATTGTATGGTGATAGAATTAATATAATTGATTCGAAAAATAAAATGGTAATTCTTTCTGAGTTGTTATCATACTGTATGTTTTGAATAGTGACTTGGACATATAATCAGTTTGCTTGTTATGTGCACAAAAAACATTCATAAAAAAAATACTGAGTAAACAGGGGGCCCATATACCAATTCTTCCCCGGGGCCCGTGGCGGTTCTCGGCGGCCCTGAGCAGACCACAACCTGAACGAGCCAGAGTAACGAAAAGCGACAACCACGAAAGAGATCTGAATCAGAACTAGTAGAGAAGCGCCACGACCCTTTGTTGTAACTTCCATCCAGATTCCCCGACTTCCTGTATGAAGCCCGTCACCAGGACTCCAGCAGGAGTTACACTCCAGCGCCCATTAAATGTGCAGGGTTCTACAGCAAACACAGTGGGCTGCAAGAGCAAAGACTTCCAAACCCGCAACTAAGTGTTTTAATTTCTTAAATTAATTTAGTCACTAATGAAATTTGCATTACTGTAAATAATGAAGGGAATTTTTTTTTTTTATTTAAGTGTAGGGGCGGTGGAAACGTAGAATCCCTTGTAAATAAGTTTTCTGTATTTTAAGGTTTCATGGAAAATGAACAATACATTCTTAGGTATGTTTATACAGTAAATAACATTTAAGAAAAATCGTTTAACAAATTTACGTCTCCAAAAACTATTAAACTCACAGTTATTACATTCATGCAAGAAATCCTGCTAATGACATCATTCGTCTTTCAAAATCCAACTTCCTCCACAAACAAACGAATAAATTGCTAAATAATCCAAATGGTAAAATTTTCTGGTCAACACTCAATGCCTTCAACACGAATTTCAATAGTTATTCTTCATTACTTCCTCCAAGCTAGTCTGATGTTACCGTAGTGACTAGCTCTCGGGATAAGGCCAATCTGCTCGTTCAGGTTTTCGTTTCTATTTCTACACTCCATGAGGATGACCGAGCGGCCCCCTGTCTGGGAAAGTAGCTCAATAAATTTCACATCTCAGGTTAAAAAATAAGGATGTCAAGCACATTCTTGACAAACTTAAAACCGATAAAGCCTCTGGCCAGTACAGGGTTCCGCCCGTCATCCTCAGAAAATGCTCCTCCGAACTTACTCCTGTTCTCTCCAAACTCTTTTGTCTATCTCTTCACTCTTCCATATTCCATTCTTTCTGGAAACCTGCTAACATCCACCCAATCCTCAAGAAGGGAAAACATTCAAACCTCACCAACTACAGACCAGTCTCACTCACCTTTATCAGAGGAAAAACATTCGAAACAATAGTCAATAACCACATTACAAAACACCTTGAAAATAATAAACTGAGCTCAGATCGGCAGTATGATTTCCGTCATGGTCGCTCTACTGCTGAATTGTTTTCCCTCCTTACTCATAATATTCATCAGGCCATAGACAAATATGGTGAATCTCACACAATAGCACTAGACATGCCAAAAGCTTTCGATAGAGTGTGAAATCAAGCCCTTCTTTCCAAACGACCTTCCTGTGGCTTATCCCCTTTCTTCCCTTTCTCATTATCTTTCCTATCTGATCATAGAATCAGGGTTGTGCCGGGCTTCACTCCAGCTTACACTCTATTAATTCCGGTGTACCTTAGGGATCTCCAACACTGTTTATAATTCATATAAATGATCTCTCTGTCACAGCCAACATTATTCATTCTTACGCTAATGACAACTCTCCATAGCTCATTTGAACTCGAACCTCTCATTTCTGAAACCCAACTCTCTGACTCAAAACAACTCACTTTTATTTCATCAAACTCGGATCTCTCAGCTGTGGCAGAATGGAGAACCAATACTATGGTTTCTTTCAATGCATCCAAAACTATATATATTAATTACTCAGCAACAGACCCTTCATCTACCTCCAATATAGTTTTCAATAACTCCTTAATACCCATATCCCCTTGCGTTGAGATAATAGGTCTTCACTTGAATTTCAATCATTCTTGGACTATATATGTTAAATCAACAGCCAAAACCGCTTTCAGAAAGCTTGGCCTTCTTACAGGATGCGGAACAGTGGCTCTAAACCATCTAGACTTCATTCAAAATAGAGCCATAAAAATTATTAACAATAGACCGGTTACCAATAAATTTCCTTCACTTCACCTACGCAGAAATGTTTCTTTCCTTTCTCTTTTTTATACATATTTTAGTAGCTAATGCTCTGAGGAACTTTATTCAATAATTCCACCCCTCCACACCCACTAGGGCAGGCATCGGGAACCTTTTCAATAGCATGAGCCACATCAGAATAATAATACACTTAAACGAGCCGCAAGCCCTCAATCTGAAGAAAATGTATAAAGAAAATTTTTAATTTTTTTATTATGATGACTGTGCGCCATGATAATAAAAAAAATAAAAAATCGAAGCTTTGGGTTGGGTCACCCAACACAAAGCTTCGATGAGCCGTAGGTTCCCGGCCTATGCACTAGGGGCTGTGGGAGCGCGCATGTCTTTACAGTACACCACATTGCAGAACATCCCTTTACAAAAACTCATTTATACCACGCACATGCACTCTGTGGAATTCACTTCACCAGAGTGCATTTCCACCAACTTACAATATATCAAGATTAAAAAACAATACCTTCCATTTTCTCAACTTTTCTTGACGGGGAGATGCCTTATTGCCTTATAGACTTTATTATAACACTCGGGTATGCCTCATTCCCCGTCCTTAATACAGTATGTTTAACAAAAAATCCGTAATATTAAAAGTTAAACAAATTCTGATCTAATGTGTTCTCTATACATAATGTTTAATAAATATTTTTTAAAAGATTTTATTTCTAATTATTTCAAAAGTGCAATTTTTTAAAAATGAAAAGTGTAATTAGTATTAAAAAGTTTTAAAAATTTTACGTTTCGGTTGAAGCTAATTAGGAAATGTTAATCCACTTTTATAATGGATCCATTTGTATACCGAAAGCTTCCATCAAACTAGTCTTACGGTTTATAAATAATTGCATTTGTATATACACTGTATATGATTATACACTGTATATTATTATTGTGTTGAATATTAATAGTGTACTTAAAGCTGAACGCTTAAGACATTCGTAATTACAGCTTCTGTAATCCTAAACCTATATAATCTTAACGAAGCTTCCATTATTCCTATACGAATCAAATTCGTTCGCGTAAATATAGTTTATTCATTATTTTCAAAAGAGAAGCCTGTAAGTGTGAGGAAGTCTTACTGTAAGACTGCTGTGAACTATGTACAAACATTCGAAACTAAATTGGTAGGAAATTTAATATTATAAGTGTTGCTTTTAATTTTTATAACATAAGTTTTTTAAGTGTGAAGAAGTCTCAATATATATATATATATATATATATATATATATATATAGAGAGAGAGAGAGAGAGAGAGAGACCTATGTATATATATGATGAATAAAACCACGAAGGAAAGGAAACAGAATGGTGCTCAAGCGTTTTCGTCTAATGACATCCTCAGGAACACTGAAGTAAATAAAGAGTTCAAGACTATATACAGGTTACAAAATATATATATATATAATATATATATATATAAATAAAAATTGTGGGGGGAGCATACAAATTTGTAAGGAAAACTACCAATTTTAGCACTTTGCCCGAATTCAACACAAGATCAAATGGATTGTTTACAACCAATTTTATAGTTAATGCCTGAATGATATATACGCCACAAAAAATATAAAACAAAATATATATATATAATAAATTGAAAAATAAAAATTGTAAGAGGAGCATACAAATTTAAAAGGAAAACTACCCTAGTTTTAGCACTCTGCCCTTCTTGTCTAAATCCGTTCTGAACGAATTCAACACAAGATCAAATGGATTGCTTACAACCAATTTTATAGATAAGGCCTGAATGATATATAGGTTACAAAAAAAAAAAAAACTAAATTGAAAAATCAAAATCAAAAGAGAAGCATACAAATTTATAAGGAAACACTACTAAAGTTTTAGCACTCTACCCTTCTTGTTTAAATCAGTTCTGAACGAATTCAAAACAACGGGATCGAGTTGAAAAAGACCTTTGCTCATGTTAAAGTTATTTGTAAGTTGAATAATAGCAGACTCAAGAATATTTCTATTAACAATGTTGCTAGAGTGAAACAAAACTGAAGCATTATTCCAATCAATGCAGTGGGATAACTCTGACAAATCGACAAAAAGGGCACTGGACGACTGTCCCGTTCTAACGGAATATTGATGCTGTTTTACACGCGTGTGCAAATCCTTTCCCGTCTGAATAATGTAAAAAGAATCACATTTGTCCATTTGTCAGAGTTATCCCACTGTATTGATTGGAATAATGCTTCAGTTTTGTTTCACTCTAGCAACATTGTTAATAGAAATATTCTTGAGTCTGCTATTATCCAACTTACAAATAACTTTAACATGAGCAAAGGTCTTTTTCAACTCGATCCCGTTGTTTTGAATTCGTTCAGAACGGATTTAGACAAGAAGGGCAGAGTGCTAAAACTTTGGTAGTGTTTCCTTATAAATTTGTATGCTTCTCTTACAATTTTATTTTTCCAATTTAGTTTTATATATATATATATTATTTTTGTGACTTATATATCATTCAGGCCTTATCTATAAAATTGGTTGTAAACAATCCATTTGAGCTTGTGTTGAATTCGTTCAGAACGGATTTAGACAAGAAGGGCAGAGTGCTAAAACTATGGTAGTTTTCCCTTATAAATTTGTATGCTCCTCTTACAATTTTTATTATTCAATTTATTTATATATATATTTTTATATATTTTTTATGACGTATATATCATTCAGGCATTAACTATAAAATTGGTTGTAAACAATCCATTTGATCTTGTGTTGAATTCGGGCAAAGTGCTAAAATTGGTAGTTTTCCTTACAAATTTGTATGCTCCTCCCACAATTTTTATTTCTATATTTATTATATATATATATATATATATATATAATATATATATATATATATATTTTTTTTTTGTAACCTGTATATATTCTTGAACTCTTTATTTACTTCAGTGTTCCTGAGGATGTCATTAGACGAAAGTGCTTGAGCACCATTCTGTGTTTCCTTTCTTTCGTGGTTTTATTCATCATAAATATTTTTCACGTGTTACTTTCGTGAAATAATTTTCATATGTATATATATATTCTTTTACAGCTTTTCTGTAATT
This sequence comes from Bathynomus jamesi, assembly GCA_023014485.1. Classification (NCBI taxonomy): domain Eukaryota; kingdom Metazoa; phylum Arthropoda; class Malacostraca; order Isopoda; family Cirolanidae; genus Bathynomus; species Bathynomus jamesi. The sequence continues at coordinate 140,479 of JAJOZX010009096.1, forward strand.
TAAAATAATTTGGACTTTTGGAGTTTTTATTCTAAATGGAAACTTAAGTGAAATATTAATGGAATGATTTATAAGACTAAAAACGTGCCATGGGCGCATTTTTAAAATCGAGTAAAATAAATGTACGAATATAATATAATTATTATTTGACCTTGAAAGTCTATTTATTATTAAATACATGAAAAGAAAATAATGAATATCAAAATTACACTAACAAGAATTCCCGTAAAACAACTCTGAAATCGTAGGAAAATTGAGATAAAAGGAAAAATCAAGAAAAAATATTTTAACTGTCTCTGAAGTGTCTCGGTTATTAGATAAATTTAAGCGTTAACACGTTTTTCCACGTTCTTTATTATCTAACGACGATCTAACGATTTTTTCTTTAAAATATACAAACTCTCAAGAAAATGGCCAGTTGAGCCTACGCTTTCTTGCTTTTATTAACAGTTGTACTGAAGAATGATCCAGGCTTTGTTTAACACATCACATTGAAGAAAAGTGGTTACGTACGCCAAATTTAAACTCCAATCCTCTTGGTTAGATGGCAAGATGTTAAAATAAAAGATTCTGTGCCATATATATATATACACACACACAGGGTGATTACAAAATCTTTGTGCAACTTTCAACTATAATAACATTTGGTGGTGACATGATAGAAACAGACTGCAAACGGTGCATGAAAGCATATTTAATACAGTTTTCAACACAATATATTACAAATTTGTAGGCCTCAACCTAACCGCCACCTTTCTCAGTACATCGTTCAATCCGATTTTTCAGGGATCTTTTAAAATAGATTTTCTTCCAACCAATTTATTAAGAAATTTTATTTCAAACTTAGATTTGCGTTAAATATGGTAGTAAGATCCGCGAAAGGAGAGGTAGGTGAGGGTAGTGAGGGAAGGGTAAGGGGAAAGGTAAACTCTCGTCCATGAGGCTCTTATAAGGAAAGATAAAATAACTGATAAGGGTGCGTTGTATATTTACTTCATTTATCTACGGGGGCGTAGCTCCCAAAGAGGGTAGCTCCTTATTTGTCCAATTATATGTGTGTATTTAAGTTATTTACATATAATTATTCAGTTTTGTACAGCTGTATGAGTAATATTCCTTTATATATATATATATATATATATATATATTATTCATCGATACATTCATATTTTAATTGAAAGCATGAAGAGTTAAACATCTTTTTACATAGGACATCATTTCGCTCAGACACCCATTTCGGGATACGAGCAGCTCGCAGTAGCATCACCAAGCGCAAATAGAGGATCAAAATATTGACGAGGCTTTCGTACGTAGTTCGTCACCAATGAAAGCAACAATGTTCTGCGTCAGTCTAGTCAAAAGAACATCCATATCCGTGCTCAATTTATTGCAATTTTTTGTTAGTTTGTAGTCCTGACATTTCCAGTTATTATCAGTCCTAGTGCATGATTCTTCAGAAACAAAATGCACCCTAAGTTTGTTTCCTCCCTCAGGCAACACAAATTTATCTGCAGCAATCACCGTTATACTCGTACTACCTCAGGCTTGTTCAACACAAACTGGGCCAAAAAAACCGCAAGTATCCGCAATCGTAAGCAGTCCGTATACAGGCCTATATTTAGTTTAGATTTTCAGAATAATATATTTTATATATCCTTAGACTCAACACGGAAAAATAGTGCATTTGTAAACTCAAACTGAATAGAATTTAAAGACGAATGCGTCTCAAGGTGGAATAACCTCCCCAAAAAAACCAAAACCAGAATAAAACTAGGGAAACTTTTAATATTTTACCTATTTTACTTATTTTGTATTCGAGTCATTACTGTTACCATTATTATTATTATTATTATTATTATTATTATTATTATTATTATTTATTAATTCGAGACAGAGTACCGGTTTTGGTTTTGGTTTTGTTTGATTTGTACACGTATATGCCCGAAGCTGTATTTTAATGTACAGCACATCCTATATTGTAGTCCTCTATAACTGTTCGTCTATCTATTTTTAATTGCCCTCTCATTCCCCATTTCGTAGTTATTTTTCTCCCTGAAATTTTCTTCTTTAGTAGCAAGGACTTATATTTCTAAAACGTTTGTATTGTCCTATCCTATCAATTTACATGTATTTGTTTTATTTATATTTATATCTTATATGATTCCCATATTTATTTTGTTTAACTCCTTATACGAGTATATTCTCTTTGTATACAACACACACACACACACACACACACATATATATATATATATATATATATATATATATATATATGTACGATGTATGTATGACTTATATATGATATATAAATTATTAATAATGAATTCGGTAAGTTTAATGTAATTGAATTTGTTTAATATATTTTGCATTCCCCCTCGTTAACTTCTTTAATTTGTGAATGGTTTTATTTTTATGGAATCGCGTATCGCATACAATATTCATTATCTATTTTATTCTTTGTTTAAAATCTTCACATTTACAGCATATCGTTGCATATCTGACTACTTGTGAGTAAAAAACTTGGTATCTATGTTAAATTATTTGTAATTAAGCTTTCCTTTAAAGGAATTGTTATTGCATTAAATTGGTAATTGTCCTTTTTATTATAAACATTGTGGAAAATTAGTTTTTCATTTGTAATTCATATATTCGAGTCTGGAAAATTTTCTTCGTCTCTGTTGTCATTTCTTCTTTCTAATTTTAATTTTGGTCGGTAAATTTGACATGCAAATTCTTCGAAATTAGCTATATTTATCATATATATATATATATATATATATATATATTATATATATATATATATATATCATATATATATCCGGGTGTCCCATTCGAAATGAAACAACTTTGAAACCTTTTAATTTTTTACTGAATGATGCAAACAATGTAATATTCACAGAGAAAATAGTCAATGTCATAATGTTTCATATGATATATGTGACTTATAACATTTAGATACATTAGAGTTCTTTATTGTATACATTCAATATATGCACCATTTGTAGCACGGACCAAGTCGCAACGGTACGCAATTTCCCTCCACACATTGCCTAGCATCTCAGGGGTTACAGTTGAACGAGGAATCTGCAGTTCGACACTGGCACGACGGATGGACTTTCTCGGGCTACTACCAAAGGCGCCGCGTATTCGTTCAACATCTTCTTCCGATCTTGTTCGCCCTCCAGAGTGTTCCTTTAGAACACTGCCAGTCTCCTCAAATTTCTTGGTCCATGCATATAGGTCTCTTCTGGTGGGTGGTTCCTTGTGAAAGGTTGTACGGAATCGACGTTGCACCAGAGTAGGGGACTTCAACTCAGCCATCCATAACACACATTTCGCTTTTTCTTGTGGGGTAAACATAATTCAATCTGAAGCAAACGAAAAACATTATGACAAAAATTTATGCATATGGTGTAGTAACTGGCAAAGTTTCAACATTCTCACATTAATACTTTAAAAATTACAGAGTTTCAAAGTTGTTTCATTTCGAATTGGACACCCGGTGTAGGTATATATATATATATATATATATATATATATATATATATATATATATATATATACATTATACAATATGCTTAATAATTTGGAACGTAATGTATATATATATATATATATATACAGGGCGTCCCAAAAAATGTATACACACTTTAAATAATTATAAAGGCAGTGTTTATTAAAATACATTTCATTTTCAAAATGTAATAGAATCTACAGACATTATTTAATTGTTTTGTCAACGCCTGTTTTCAAACTGACGTCCGTTCTGGTCCAGGCACTGCTGATAACGCGAAGCAATGGAATCGCAAACATCACGAAACATTTCGTTTGGTATTTGTGTGCATTCTCGTTCAATGGCTGCTCTCAATTCAGCGACTGTTGCAGTTTTATAGTGTAGACTTTGTCTTTTAAGTATCCCCATAAAAAAAGTCTAGTGGTGTGAGGTCTGGTGAACGCGGAGGGTATTCTACGAAACCCCTTCGTCCAATCCACATCCACATCGTGCCAAGTACCACTCGCAATACTCCACTCTTCGGTCCGGATCATCTTCATTAATAGCATGGACTAATCTTGGAATGTAACTTTTCCATTGACAGCGCTTCAAAATGCGTTGGACAGACGATTCTGAAATTCCTACCTCACGACTCGCTTGCCGCACAGATTTTCTTGGACTTTGGTGATACGTTTCCAGTACTCTTTCTTGCTTTGTGGGGCTTGTCGATGTCCGTGGTCTTCCGGAACGCTTCTTGTGGACATTCTGAACAGTTCCATCGGCTTCAAACTTATCTCTAATTCGAGTGATGGTAAGTCGCGTTGGTGGATCTGTTTGAAACTCCCTCCTAAACTGTCTTTGCACTTCAACTGCGTTTTCACACTTCCAGTAGCATTTTAGAATGAATTTCCTTTGTTCAAAGCTTAGTCTGACTGCCATTATTAATTCTAATGGGTTTAACTTGGAAAGAAAGAAACATCAATTGAGCTATCAGCTGTTAAAGTGTGTATACATTTTTTTGGGACGCCCTGTATATATATATTTTAACTGCAAACAACACACAGTATAATTAATGTAAAGAACGACGCTTGTATAGAAGAAAGTTCCGCACAAGATGAGGAGAGAGAACAAACAAATGAAAAATGAGGTAACCACCCGGGAATCGAACCCGGGATCTTCCGATTGCCGGTCAGATATGCTATCCACTACATCATGGACCTCGATCAATCAAAAGTCGTAATTCTCCTACATACGAGCAGAAACCAATACCCTGAGGGGGCACCTTCGCATGCCGTACATATATACATTTTAACTGCAAACAACACACATGCCCCTCAGGGCATTGGTTTCTGCTCGTATGTAAGAGAATTACGACTTCTGATTGATCGAGGTCCATGGTGTAGTGGATAGCATATCTGACCGGCAATCGGATGATCCCGGGTTCGATTCCCGGGTGGCACCTCATTTTTCATTTGTTCGTTCTCCCTCCTCATCTTGTGCGGAACGCTCTTCTACACAAGCGTCGTTCTTTACATTAATTATACTGTGTGTTGTTTGCAGTTAAAATATATATATTTATATATATATAGTTTTTAACGGCTTAAAAATATTCATTTCTTAGCAATAACCTGTACGAGATCTTTGCGTAACCCTTTTACGTATTCAGTAATGCAAGTTCACTTTTAACTTTTAGAGTACGACCTCTATTTAGTATTCACCTGACCTTTATGTATTGATTAGTGTAAGTTCATTTCCAGGTATATTTCCACGTATGAAATGATGTTTATCTAAATAGGTGCCTCCAGTAAACAACATTTTGTTTATTAGATGTTTATAGGACACGAATGAATGTTTATTATATACTGAATGTTTATGTCTATTACATTATCATATGTTGTAAATTATTGTATACTCACTGATCATTCAATTTAGAATAAATTAATATACGTTGCAATGTTATAATTTATCGCAAATATACTCTTTATTATTATTATTGGCACTGACGAAGGTACGCAAGTTCTTCGAACAAAGAGACAGTATTTAAACCTTGCCAACAGCTTTTCCAGGATGATTTAGAGTCAGACATTTCTTGATACTTTTCTGTTATACCCACGAAATTTTTTCTTTCCCGGTAGGTCAACTGTACCCCCTCTTGACAATTGGTTAGGTTAAGTCGTGATATTTTCGTTAAAAAAATATTCGTTAGTTTTAATGAAAATATCACGACTTAACCTAACAACTTGTCAAGGGCGTACAGTTGACCTAACCGGGAAAGAAGAAATTGCGGGGGTATAACGGAAAAGTACCCGTTCCTCTTGTAAACGTTGTATTCAGGAAAACTTGATGTACATTTGCTTTGTTTAAATTATATACAGTAAAAATTGGAGAATTAAATCGTGTTTCAAGAGATCCTCACTATGAGACACGGGCTCTCACTCAATCTCACCGAGTCAAAGAAAGAAATTCTATAAAATGATAGATTCCTTGTAAGATGTTCATATTAATTCGTGCACACCATTCAGATGATGACCATAACAGGACTTTGACGATAATATTGACGGCAAGAGTAATATTAGTGTGATATTCAAACTATATATATATATATATATATATATATATATATATATATATATATATATATATATAATGTTATAATGTTATAATGTTTCAGACCAACAAAGACCCTAGGATCCACTCATGGCTGGTCTACCTAACTGTGTTCGTAATCGTGTATTGTGTATGTCCTCCGTGGTGGCGGAGGGGACCTACAATTTTACGTGGGTTCCGAACCACAAGAACATAAGAAATTTATGTAAAAACTGCCGGTAATTTGGCAACGACCAATTTTTACACACATCTAAAGACTGAACACAAAATTAACGTCATTACTGAACGTTCATAGAATATTTTGTTAACCCTAAATAGCGAGTACATGGTCATATGCTCACCATATATCACAAATTCCTTCCCCCTTTTCTCCTTCCGTTATTACATCATTCAAAACAATGAATGCTGATTCAATGCAACGCCACCACTGAGATTGTAATTATAATGGTGCATTTCGTCGTAAAGACACTCATTTAATTAATTATTAATTAAAGATTTTCCCTTATGACTCCCATAATTCTAGATTAATTAATGATTAACATATGTTAATTAACTCCTCTCATATTACAATTTTTGCGGTATAAATATTAAATCTAATTACTTTCTTATTTAGCATAAATTTTGTTAAGAAAATTTCCTTTAACCATAAAATTCCTTACTGAGGCTTATATTTTCTCTAAACCGTACCTTTTCAAAAGTCCCTATAAATATGGAATTCATCGCCAATTACACGTCTCTTTACTCTATATTTTCGCAGAGCCATTAAAAACTTTTAACTGTTGTTTACAAAATTTAACCATTTTATTGTTTCTCCTTCAAAATACTTCTCTTAATCATATTCCAGTCATGGGCTCGAAATCAAGTTAATTTACACAATTTACAAAGCAAGTTTACATCCATGATGGACGAAATGCATACTAATAGGCGCAGAGGCCTTTGGGACCGCCTCACAAGGTCTACAACCCAAAATATCAAATTCCGCACCCAAGAACTTGTATAAGAAACGAGAGCGACTTTTCAAGGCGTTTTCTGCTTGAGTTGATTGAATTCCGAGCGGCTTTGTTGTCATTGCTTTTCCAATGAAATCAATAATCTGTAAATAATAAAGTATATACAGTATATACAATATATATATATATATATATATATATATATATGTATATATTCGCGGAGATCAGCGAAGTTAAGCGACATTGGGTCTGGGTAGTAGTTGGATGGGAGACCGCCCTCCGCGCCCAGCTTCCACGTGAAACTGTAGGTCCCCTCCGTCATATGACCTTAGATGTTGCGAAGGAGGTCAAACAACCCCAATAAAATATATATATATATATATATATGATACAACTCAGAATGGTTCCATGAGAAACTTTTATGTTATACACAGACCGTGCATGGAACAAGAAACTCTTCTGGGAAAATTAAATCCACTGTAATCCGAATAAGTAATGATAAATGACAAACACTATAGTGTTTTCTTTTTCATGATCTTAGCCCGACGTGGGCAACGGATCACTCGCAAAGAGGTCGCAAAATATACGTCCCTCACCATCTATCTGCCAATCAGACAGGATTCACCTTTGGGACAGGACCTAGGGTTTAAAGCCCTAGTCACGTCGGGCTAACATCATGAAAAAGAAAAAACTATAGTGTTTGTCACTTACCATTACTTATTCGGACTATAGTGGATTTAATTTTCTCAGAAGAGTTCCTTGTTCCATGCACGGTCGGTGTGTAAAATATATACGAGTATATATATTGCATAAAATTTTAACTTCAGCCAAATTCAAGTCATATTTGGTGAATTATTGTTGTGTTAACGTTCTTTTAAATTTTTCTTCTTTTTTGTAATTTAACCAGGGGCGGATCCAGAGCACAATTCGGCGGGGGGGGGGGGGGGGTCACCTTCCAGAACCTGAGATTATAATACATTGGCAGGCAACTGGTGTGACAGAATTGCCAACGATTATCACATATTCGTTCTGCCTATAAAGAATGCAAGAAGGTATCTGTTTTTAGTTAAAAAGTCAATTCCTTAAGATGACAGTAAGCTCCATTGAGGCATAAAATTTGCCCAACAACATTTACATTACTATTTTATTAGGGATCATCATTAGGGCAATTAAAGGAAAATATATATTAAATGGCTCACTTTTGAATATCAATGTGCCCCTATAGGCGCACTTTTGCAACAGCGATTATTTTTATAGGATGTTTCACTCTAATTTTATATTGTCTCTTCTTTATGTTTCCGATCTCCTTCTTTCTTTCACTTTCTTTACCTTTAAGGTTTAGAGGCCTCATGGTTTGGAGGGGCGATCGCCCCCCCCCCCCCCCCGTAAATCCACCCTTGCTCCAAACGAAAGACGAAAAGCCAATTTCAAAGATGCATGTAACAATTTAGGTTTTAGTCATTACTTTTAATAACTTGATAATTTAGTTTATCCTGAATTAATTTTGACTAAAGCTAAGAAATGTTTATATTAATTTTTTTGTAAAGAATTCTAAATTCCATTTAAATTCTGAGTCACTTAAACGAGACTAGAAGTGATTCACTTGGTTCCTTATATCGTTCTAACTTGGTCTATATGAGAGTGATATTCATAAGTTGGCTTTAGGCCGAGTACTTATAAGATGACTTCAGATTGAGGATAAATACTACAACATATACACGAATACACCACATTTCCAACTGTCTACGTGGCGTTTCTGCATTATTCAGAGTTTTCGGGATACAACTTCGCCCGCATTGAGTGGGACCTTATTTAGAATTCTGTTCCCAAAATGAACATCCCACGATAGCGCACAGTCGAAACTGGGGCGCCTGACATCTGGAGCCCTTAATCAAGACAGAATTGCATTGGAGGTCTACATCAATTGTGAGGCGAACTATCCATCTCACTCGTGCATATCCAAAATTTTTTTGAGGAATACCAGTTGAAGGTTATGGAAAAACTTGTCACTGAGCCCCGTGAACAAGTTTGACTTTCTCTCTTGGTTACTTGAAAATAAGTAACTTTTTTACCGTAGAAGGAGATTGTAGACACCACTCCACCACTCCGGGGTGGATATTATAGGCAGGAGACGGGGAGTGCTGGAACTCCCGTTTCTCCTATCACTGTCTTCCTTAGCTGATCTTTTTCCGTATCGCATCTACCCTGTGAGCAGTCCAGCATGCTCTCGAACACACACTCCTCCCCCTATTCCTCACTACACGTACATGCATCTGGTGACAGGACAATTGCGTCCTGGTCAAGTGCGTCCCGGACAAATGCGTCCCGGTCATTGGCGTCCCTGGACAATTGCGTCTGGTTTTATTTCGTCCCGGACAATTGCGTCCCGGACAATTGCGTCCGGACAATTGCGCACTTCCCCAACTACTATATGAAGTTTATTTATTAGAGAAGTGAATAGAAAGTTCATTGTGACTTCACCTACGCAATTGTCCAGGGACGCCAATGACGAGGGGCGAGTATGTTTGTTATTGTAATTTTGTATGGGATATTATGCCCGGTTAGATTAATTGAATGCCCAGTTAGGTCAACTGTATGCCCTTGACGATTGGTTAGGTTAAGTTGTGATATTTTCGTTAAAACTAACGAAACTAACTTTATCTTAAGTGGACGTAACCCATAAAATTTGACAATGATGTTGCTGATGATGGCTAAAGTTTTAGAGAACAGTTTCGAACAGAACTTATGAACATATAACAAGTTTAATAGGTTAAAATGAAAAGTATATTTTAAATTCCGATACTAACTTTCTATTCACTTCTCTAATAAATAAACTTCATATAGTAGTTGGAGAAGTGCGCAATTGTCCGGGACGCAATTGTCCGGGACGCAATTGTCCAGGGACGCCAATGACCGGGACGCATTTGTCCGGGACGCACTTGACCAGGACGCAATTGCCCTAGTACCATGCATCTTACACACTACATAGCCTTTTCAAAATTTCTATTAAAAAGAAAGAAAAATGGCATCATTGAGGCTTGAAGGCCTTGTTTTTGTCTCTATCTGTCTTCTGTGGAGGGATCACTTCTGCGGGCGCTCACCCTTAGCCCCCTCCTTACTACATAAAAATTTTCCCCTAATTCTATGATAGTCGATCATATTTTTGAGAATAGAAACATCACTCTGACTTGAAGATTGCACGTACTTTGTGTACGAGCGAAGAGTCGCAGATTCCTGTACTATGCGCAAATTTGGGATCTGGTTCTTTCCTTTTGGAACCCAATACCCTTTTAAGTAACGTGTACTTGGTTCAGTCCGAACCGCTTGTAGTTCCTAAAAATGTGCGTAGATGTACTACTGGCACTTCAGATTTTCCTGAGTGACCATCCGAGGAACTGCGTATTAAGTATAAAGAGTGGTTGGAATCCGATGCTGCGAACGCTACACTTTGTAGTAGTCAAGGGTTATTCAAACAACTGTTGGACTTTTTAGTCGAACACAAAAACATTATTGCACTCAAAGGAGACGTATTGGGTCGCTCCGACCTAGTTCCTTTTCATATTAATCTGGTTAACAGCATCAAGCTCATATACATTTCCCCTAAAGGAGATGTTGAGGTTAAATGCCATTCGACCTTCTATGAATCCTTGGTCGTCTCCATCGAACTTGGTTAAAAAGAAGGGAGGAACGCTAAGGCCTTGCATTGACTATCAACGCTTCAATCGAGTAACTATTCTTGATAGATACCCACTTCCTATATGCAGGAAATTATAGAACAGGTTGGTCGGGCCAAGTATTTTATATCCCTGGACCTTGCTTCAAAATATTGGCCTTCACTACCAAACACTGTCAATACGAATTGAGTGTTTTGCCATTAGGGTGCAGGAATGGTCCTGCAAACTTCTCTCGACTAATGAATATGGTATTGTCCGGAGTGCTGGAACACCACGCCCTTTTATATTTAGATGATATTGTGGGCTGCAGCAACAGCGTAGACGATCACTTCAAGCATCTTAAAGACGTCTTCGATCGCCTTTCGCCGAAAACCTTAAAACTAAAACTGACAAAATATATATTTTTTCGCTCTACTTTTGTTTACTTAGGATTTCTTCTCTCTAATGACGGAATCTGAGCGGATCCCGCCAAACTACAGGCCCTCTAGAACTACCCTATTCCTCGGAACATCGACAAAGTGAGTTCCTTTATAGGGTTTGTCAGATTTTATCGCAATTTTATTCCTAAATTTCAGACAGAGCTGTTCCACTAACAAATTTATTCAAAAGTAAAGTCGCTTTTATGTGGTATGTTGAGCAGCGAAATTCATTGCTACACAACTCTAACCCTTGAAAATATCTCCCATTGCAGGAACTTTCTTTTAATAAATTCCTAATTTGCCCACCTATACGACCCTTAATCCAAATTTATTCTCAAAAACCTTACTACTTAACGTTGCTACAGAATTCCTCTCACCCAAATTGCACGTTCCGTCCTTATTTCTTCCCGAAGAACGTGAAGTAACTTTGGATTGGCCAAAATGTCGTAGTATCATTCAACTGTTCCCTATAACTAGGATACCCCCGGGCTATTCTATAATTACTTCTTTCTTTATCTCTATCAACAAAAAATTACTTTCACAACACCACATTCAACTGTACACCCTCTATAACTGATCTTAAGGAAATTCCTCTCCTTAATCTAACCTTTCACCCGATAATCATTTTACCACCTTCAAACTATTCTTCCAAGGACCAACACTTGGATCGCTTGAACACAACTCTCCAAGAAAATTCTGATGTCTTCTCCCATATCAAGCCTTTCGCCTATTTCAACACTTACATGACTACACTAATCCTCGTTCTTCTCTTTTTCATGTGTCAATCGTGTTGGAAGTGCTGATTCGTCCCTGTTCAGGAGACATCAAATTCTAAAGAAAGCCTCGGACGAATTGCTATAAGAGCCTCGGCTTCTAATTAGCTGTTGTTCCCAGTTAAAAGTCTGTTTAATTTTAGTTAGCTTAGCTTCAACTATTATAGTCCCTGCAATTTGCTTTAGCGTTATTTTCAAACTTAGTTAGACGCCAAACGTCCTCAAAAGGGAAGGCAATGTCTTATGGTCCACAATCCCATGTTACAAATAAGTTCGTCCACGACGAATATACTGTATACCTCTAAATACTAACCTCAAAATTAGCGTCATCATTGAACGCTCACATATTTTTTGTTAACTCTATGCGGTGAGTGCATGTGCTCAACACATATCACATAAATTCCTTCCCCTCTTTTCTTCCTCCGCTACTGCGTCATTCGAGAACAATGAATCCTGACCACATGCAGCGCCAGCACTGAGATCGTAATTATGAAGATGCATTTGGTCACAAAGACACTCATTCGATTAAAGAATTTCCCTTATAACTCCCATAATTATAGATTAATTGACACTTGTCGTATGTCAATCAACTCCCTTCATATTACCCTTTTTTCCATTATAAATATTGAACCAATCCAATTACGTGTCAACCTTTATAAATTTTGTCAGAAACGCTTCCCCTAACCATAGAATTCTTTAGTGAGGCTTAGTTTTACTGTAAACCGTACCCTTTCAAAAGTCCCTACAAATATGGCATTCACCAACATTCAGACTTTTCAAGCCGTTTTCTGCTTGATGTAATTGAATTACGAGCGGCTTTGTATCATTGCTTTTCCATTCAAATCAGTAATCTCTAAATAATATAGCTTATATATATATATATATATATATATATATATATATATATATATATATATATATCCCTCTAACGCCAACTGGGTCGAATACGTACCGTTTTAAATACATGCATTTAGACTTAACCCTACAAAAACGTTCGGCGTTAACGGGTTATATATATATATATATATATATATATATATATATATATATATATGGGAATGAACTCAGAATAGTCCCCTGAGTTTTTTTATGATACACACAGACAGTGCATGGAACAAGGAACTCTTCTGGATAATTAAATCCAATTTGGATTTAATTATCCCAGAAGAGTTCCTTGTTCCATGCACTGTCTGTGTGTATCATATATATATCTATATTATACAAGCCGAGATCCCACCTTTCGTGCGAGTAGCAAAAATATCCCGCGTTTTAACGAAATATCACGACCCAACCTAACCAATTGTCAGGGCAGACAGTTGACCTAACCGGGCATTCAATGAACCTAACCGGGTATTCAATAATTTTACCATAGGTTTCGATATATATATATATGATGAATAGAACCACGAAGGGAAAAGAAACACAAAGTGGTGCTCAAGCGCTTTCGTCTAATGACATCCTCAGGATGTCATTAGACGAAAGCGCTTGAGCACCACTTTGTTTCTTTTCCCTTCGTGGTTCTATTCATCATAAATATTTTTCACGTGTCACTTTCGTGAAATAATTTCATATATATATATATATATATATATATATACGTAATGATGTAATGATCTTGATGACGTCTTTCAATTTTTAAAAATTAATTATTTAATTTATTAACACCCAGGTACACAACCTCGGGACCTAATCAATGTGTGTGTGTGTGTGTGTGTGTGTGTGAAGTTTCATGTTTGAAACTGCGTCCTTTTATTATTATAGATTATTATTACGGGCGGCAATGTGAAGCTCAAGATTTTCATGACTGCGTTCTTTTCTATAGTTTTATTGACCAAATAATTGAACCGACAGTAATTGGGGGTTCAATTATCCGGTCAGTTGTTGTTATTGTTGATTAACCGATAAGCCCACCCTGATCGAGCAAGCCGGCGGCACGCAGGTAACCGATCGCCCTCTCCGGAGTGGACCAGAGGTTCAGCGCACTAGTGATGTTGTGTTGTGTTCTGTGTTGTGCTAGAGCGGTACAGTATGTCATAATGTGTTCAGTTGTTTGTGGTGTGTCCTGGCACAGGTGGAAGGTGTCGTCTGTAGGGTTGTCTAGTCTGTGTTTATATGTCTGTAAGTTGGGGTGATGTCCACATCAGAATCGTGCTAAGTTAAACTCGATCCGATCTGCTCAGGCTGGTCTCTGACCTGTCATTGGGTGGCGGCTTCGCACCTAGGACCGCATTCGGACCGAGTCGTGCCAGTGCTTTGTGGGTTAGGTGTGTGTGTATGTGTTTTCTGTACTGTGATGTCTGTGGGGCGTGGTATGGAATGGAGTATTTGGTAATAATGTCTCTCTGGTGTTACCTTAATGATGCGAGGTGTTGGTACATGATTGTACATGTAGTGGCAAGGGTGTTGTGGGCTAATTAGTTGTCGTTGCTGCCATGAATTGTGTTCCCCTCATGTCTAAATGTTCCCTAATTTTCAGTATTTTTGTTTCTGTGTGCAGTGTTCTATTGGTGTTGTTTGAGTGCATCCTATAATGATACGAAGTGCGTTGTTTTGTATTGTCTGTAAGGTGTTTATGTGTGTGTTTGAGATAATGGGTGCTCAGCATTGGCTAGCATAGTCCATAACTGAGCGAATATATTGTTTTTATATGAGTGATGTTGTTTCCTGCTGGTGTCCAAAGTTTGTGCCTGTTAGTACCAGTGGCGGCTCGTGACTAAAAATTCTAGGGGTGCTGTCTCTAAGAATGGGTTGAAATAATTACTGAAATAAAAGGATGAGCATTGAGCAATGAATAAAAGTTTCAAAAGTTATTGAAAAAGTTATTCAGTGAGCTCATCCGTATATTGTTCTTGATTATTTCAATTGTAAATAAAAAATTTAGGAGTACTGCAGTTCCGCAGTGCCTACCGACGAGCCGCCACTGGTTAGTACCCTAAGCGTGTTAAGTCTTGACGTACATTTGTTTTTAATGTCCTGAATGTGGTTTGCAAAAGATAATGATGTGTTGTATGTGACCCCAAGTATTTTGGTGTTGTGAGTGTGTGGAATGTTGGTGTTGTTTAGTGTAAGCTGTGGAGTTAGCTGGTGTTCTTTTGTGTTGCTTGTTAGCAAGGTGATGGTTGATTTTGTGGGAGCTACTTTGAGTCTATTGTGTGTGTGAGCCAGTCTTGTATACTGTTTATGTATGTTTGTAGGTTATTTGTAGCGGTGTCGATGTTGTTGTGGGTGAATGTTAGAGTGATGTCATCTGCATATGATGATAAGGTAAGCTTGTTATCTATGGGTGTTGGAATGTCATACATGTATAAGTTGAACAGTGTTGGTGAGAGAACAGAGCCTTGAGGGACACCGTTCGGAAAAAGCTTGTTTTTGGATGACTTGCCATTAAATGTGACATGCGAGTATCTTCCTGAAAGATAGTTGCTCAGCCACCTTTTGGTGTTATTGTGCATGTTTGTGTTGAGTATTTTGTTTATGAGAGGGAAGCTTGGGATAGCATCAAATGCTTTACTAATGTCTATTGTTGGTAATAGTGTACGTTGAGCTGGTCGGAGTTGATGCCATCCATGATGTGATGCGTGAGGTTAGTGAGTAATGTCGTGGTTGAGTGATGCGGTCTAAATTCATGCTGAGTAGGCGATAGTGGTATGTGTGGGTTGTTGATTTGTAAGATTAGTCTTTCTGTTACTTTGGAAGGTGTACAACTGTACATAGTACAGTAATGAGTCTCTAGGAAGCTGGTTCTGTTGGATTTTTATTTGGTTTGAGTAGTGTAATAATTTTACCTTGTTTCCATATATTAAGTGTTGGTATGAATATGTGCTGATGTTTGTGAAAGCTAGTATTCCCTGTGGGCCCAAGTGTTTAAGGTGTATGTTAAATATATTGTCTGGTCCAGTAGCCTTCGAATTCTTAATGTCTTTAATGATCTTTGTAGTCTGGTCTGTATTGAAGGGTGTAATGGTCGTGTCGAGTCTGTAGGTTTTCTTGTGTCTGGTTGTTTGTCTGTCTGCGTGTTTCTGGTTGTTATCTCTGTTTAAGTGACTTATCTTTGCGTAGTGATTAACTAGAATGTTAGCTTGTTGTGTATATGTTGGGATATTATTTTGGCTGCGACAGATAGCCGCGTGTGAGGTGTGAATGCCGCTGTTGGAGTGGGTAATGCTGTTTATTGTCTTGTATAGCCTGGATGTATCTGTGGAGTGGTTTAGTGTTGTTATGAATTCCCTAAATGTTTCTGTTTGTTTTCCTTTGAGTTTGTTGTTTATTTCTGTGTTGAGCTGTTGTATCTGCTGTTTTATGGTTTCTGTGTGTGGTGTTTGTGTGTTATGTTTGAGGTTGTTACGTTGCCTTATGAGGTGGGCTATTTCTCTAGTATAATTTGGGTTGTATTTCCTAATGTTCTACAGATCTACAGAAGCTAAGGCTAACAAAGACCCTAAGATCCGCTCTAACGTTAGCCCGAGAGAAAGGAAAGAGGAGGGGGTTAAAAGAGGAAAATAAGGGGTTAAGTAAGTAGCAAAACCTATCATTCGTGGGTTAACATTCATTCAAAAAAAGAGAGAAAAAGACTCTCCATCATCATCCGCCGGCCACTGCCGACAAGTCGGAAAAATAGTCGAAGAGAATAGGAGAGGGGTGAAAGATGAAAAGAAGTAAAATAAGAACGCTTACAAACCATGCAAACACAGTCTTAACTCACTGTCATACCATGCAAACTACAGACATGCAAGTAAAGAGAGTTACAGACATGCAAGTAAGGAGAGGATAAGAAAAATAAAAATAAATAAAAAGTAGGTAAAGTTAAACAAAAAGTGGGTTAGTTTACTTTTAATTTTAGTTTAATTTTATTGCTGGCATCACACGCTGGCATGTCACAAGCTGGCATTATTGATGATCTGATTGAATGTAGTTTTATTGCGGTGCTGGGGCCTTCGGGCCCAGTAATTTTAATTATTTAATTTATTAACACCCAGGTGTACAACCTCGGGACCTTATCAATATGTGTGTGAAGTTTCATGTTTGTAACTGCTTCCATTTTGGAGTTATGGCTCGAACAGACAGACAAACAGACAGACACACACACATACACACACGCGTCCTCTTATTATTATTATTATATATATACATATATATATATATATATATGATGAATTATTATTTTCATATATATTATATATATATATGATGAATAAAACCACGAAGGAAAGGAAACAAAATGGTGCTCAAGCGCTTTCGTCTAATGACATCCTCAGGAACACTGAAGTACATAAAAAGGTTAAGCCTATATATAGGTTACAGAAAGAAAAAAAGAAAAAATAAATAACATACATACACACACACATATATACCGGGTGTTTCAAAAGTCCCTCACTAAATTGATTTTCACTTTTCTTTGCAGCTAATCAACCAACGACGTTCATCTTGTGGTAAACTCTTACTCAGTAGTTGAGAATTTTTTTGAATCTACATTTGAAGTTTTGCTCCGTTTTCTTCTGCTACCATGCTGACTCTAGAGCAGAGGTGTAAAATCGCTGCATGGCAGGAGGTTTTTCAATCTGTGGTCGAAGTGCAGCGACGATTCCGGGCAGTCTACGGACAGCATTATGAACCGGATAGGAACACCATCGTCGCCACCCACCGGAAGTTTATGGAGACCGGATCCGTAAAGGACAAACCACGATCAGGAAGACCTCGAAGTGGGCGGAGTGAGGAGAATGTCGAAACTGTCCGCGAGGCGTTTACTCAGAGTCAAGGAAAGTCCATTCGGCGAGCTGCTGCGGAACTGAACATCAGCGCGACATCTACCCAACGGATTTTGCGGCGTGGTCTCAAGCTGTATCCGTACAAGATCCAGGTGGTTCAGAAGCTGGAACCTCAAGACTACGATTGCCGGGTGGAGATGTGTGAGACACTGCTGCATCACTACGAAAGAGATCCATCGATCCTGGAGCACATGTGGTTCAGCGACGAAGCTCTCTTCCACCTTTCTGGTCGCGTCAATCGGCACAACACCCGCATCTCGGGAACTCACAATCCTGCGGAGATCCGTGAACATGAAAGGGACACGCCGAAATTGGTCGTCTGGTGTGCCATCTCCTCAGCTGGGCTGATTGGTCCGTTCTTCTTCCGGGATCAAGATGGAAATTCCGTGAACGTCAACGAAGACAATTACCTTCGTATGCTTCAGGAGTTCTGCATCCCCCAACTGTCAGCTGTAGCTGACATGCAAGAAGTCATTTTCCAGCAAGACGGTGCCCCTGCTCATTACTCGCGTGAGGTTCGCTCATTTCTGAATAAGCAGTTCCCGGATCGGTGGATTGGTCGCCGTGGTCCCATCGAATGGGCTGCTCGCTCGCCTGATCTTACCCCATGCGACTTCCTTTTGTGGGGCTACATTAAGAGCAAAGTGTACGCCACCAAGACGCGAGTCCTCCCCACACTAGAAGAACGGATCAGGAATACGTGTGCTTCTGTTACTCCCGAAATGTTGTCCAATGTCGGCCAAGAATGCGTAAAACGGTGGCTCGCTTGTTTCGAAAAAGACGGTGCCCACGTTGAGGTGTACCAGTGACTTTCCAGTAGACTTATGAAGCCAAGTTTGATGCAACCAAAATTCTCATGAATCGTAGACTCAGCAACCAAATTGTCATTTGGTTCCTCTTGTAATTGCTATTTTAATAAAATTTTAAAAATAATGAGGGACTTTTGAAACACCCTGTATATATATATATATATATACATATACATACATATCTATATATACAAATACATACATACATACATACATACATATATATACAATAAACAGAGAAGTAAAAATAAAAAATTAAAAATTAAAACCTTAAAGGATTACCAGTGAGGCGTACAGATTTGTAAGGAAAAATATCGATTTTTAGCACAAGATCAAATGGATTAAAAAATACAAATTTATACTGGAACTCTGCCCGGGTTTTAACACACTGCTGCCTATGGTCAGGTTTCGATATATATAAAAAAATAAAATGCAAATTAAAAGTTAAAGTAGAAGACAAGTTTACCAAAGATTTAATGTTTTACCCTTCTTATCTAAATCTGTTTTAAAGGAATTAAAAATAACAGGATCGAGTTGAAAAAGACCTTTGCTTATGTTGAAGTTATTTGAAAGTTGGATAATGGCAGACTCAAGAATATTTCTATTAACATTGTTGCTTGAATGGAATAAAACTGAAGCATTATTCCAATCAATACAGTGGGCTAACTCTGACAAATGGACAAAAAGGGCACTGGACAACTGTCCTGTTCTAACGGAATATTGATGCTGTTTTATACGTGTGTGCAAATCCTTTCCCGTCTGACCTATGTAAAAGGAATCACATTGTTTACAACCAATTTTATAGATAATGCCTGAATTATTGGTAGGGCTATTTTTTACTATGATATTTTTCACAATATTGTTATATGAAAATACTACATTAATATCCAAAAGTTTAAGTACATTAGCAATGCCTAAAAAGCCCGGGAAAAATGGAAGTACTAAAATATTTTTTGACAAAGTACGAGTGTTAATATTGACACGATAGAAAGTTCGTTTTGCCTTGTTGAGACAAGATTCCATAAACGCAGATGGATAACACAAATCACTTCCAATACCGTTGATTTTTTCCAATTCGGCATCGATGTATTCCGGACTGGCGATCCTAAGGGCGCGGAGAAACATTGATGAAAATATGGCCTTCTTAGTGGGGGTATCATGTCCCGAGTAAAAGTGTACGTAGGACAAATTGTTTGTCGTTTTCCGATAGATACTAAACTTAAAACCTGGGCTTTCCCTATGTACACGCACATCCAAAAATGGGATTGAATTGTCTTGCTCAACTTCTAAAGTAAACTTAATGGAGGGGACTTGATCATTTAACTGAAGGAGGAAGCTATCCAGGTCACGATTCATGGGCCAGATACACAAAATATCGTCGACGTACCGCAACCAAGGGATGCCAACCCCCAGGATTCTCGGAATATAGGTAATTTCGAAAAACTCCATATAAATATTGGAGAGGAGGGGCGATAAGGGGTTGCCCATAGCCATCCCAAAAACTTGTTGATAATACTCGTTATTGAAAGTGAATTTACAGTCTTTGATGCAAAGCTTAATGAGTTCCAAAACAATGTGTGAAGGTAGTGGCAGGTCATACTTATGTAATTCTTGGGAGAGAAAGTCAAGCATATCGTCAATCGGCACTTTTGTAAACAATGAACAAACATCAAAACTGATCAATTTATCGTTAGTTTCAGTACGTGCATTATTCAATTTTTCCGTAAGATCCATGGAATTTTTTACATGTGAATCAGAGATAGTTCCGAGAATGGGGGACAAGACTTTGACAAGCCATTTGGAGAGTTTATAAGTAATAGAGCCCACCGAGCTAATAATAGGGCGCATAGGGTTACCAGGTTTGTGGGTTTTAATAAGAACGTAAAGGTAGGGCAGAGCAGGTGAAGTGGACATGAAAAGCGGAATTAGGTCCTTATGATCTTTGAGAAGGCGTTTCAAGCCACTATTAAATGATTTGATGACGTCATCCTGCGGGTTCTTCCTAAGTTTGGTGTATGTGGCGGGGTCCTGGAGAAGCTCGTTCATCTTTCCGATGTAGTCCACTTTGTCCATAATAACTATGGTGTTAGCCTTGTCTACTTTAGTAATATGGAGCTCCCCATCTTTTTTTAATTGTGAGAGGCTATTGCGAAAACGTTTAGGAAAGTTATCTTCGTAATTACCATTCGCCGCATTATAAACGAGGCCTTTAACTATGTTAAACAAATACTGAGGGAGATTACACTGTTTTTCAAAACACGCGAGACTGTAACAAATTTGTAAAGCCGAAGGTTTTTTAACATAAAAAAGGACATACCATATCCAAGGGCACTTTTTGCATCGTCACTAATGTTTTTCGAAGAAAGGTTCAAAACACACTTTGAGCTTGCTTTTTTACTCCACTGACTATCTCGAATGAGACTTTTAATTTTTCGATCCAAAATGTTACGAAGTGAAGTAGTTCTCCGACGCAACTCGTTGTAAATTTCATCAAACAAAGGTTGGATCCACGGTTGGGGAATAACGGTTACAAAATTATGTTTGGCGATGTTTAAATTTTTGAAGGCGGACCACTCATTTTGTCTGGTGACTTCAAAATGCCGAATTGGAAAAAATCAACGGTATTGGAAGTGATTTGTGTTATCCATCTGCGTTTATGGAATCTTGTCTCAACAAGGCAAAACGAACTTTCTACCGTGTCAATATTAACACTCGTACTTTGTCAAAAAATATTTTAGTACTTCCATTTTTCCCGGGCTTTTTAGGCATTGCTAATGTACTTAAACTTTTGGATATTAATGTAGTATTTTCATATAACAATATTGTGAAAAATATCATAGTAAAAAATAGCCCTACCAATAATTCAGGCATTATCTATAAAATTGGTTGTAAACAATGTGATTCCTTTTGCATAGGTCAGACGGGAAAGGATTTGCACACACGTATAAAACAGCATCAATATTCCGTTAGAACAGGACAGTTGTCCAGTGCCCTTTTTGTCCATTTGTCAGAGTTAGCCCACTGTATTGATTGGAATAATGCTTCAGTTTTATTCCATTCAAGCAACATTGTTAATAGAAATATTCTTGAGCCTGCCATTATCCAACTTTCAAATAACTTCAACATAAGCAAAGGTCTTTTTCAACTCGATCCTGTTATTTTAAATTCCTTTAAAACAGATTTAGATAAGAAGGGTAAAACATTAAATCTTTGGTAAACTTGTCTTCTACTTTATTAACTTTTAATTTGCATTTTATTTTTTATATATATCGAAACCTGACCATAGGCAGCAGCAGTGTGTTAAAACCCGGGCAGAGTTCCAGTATAAATTTGTATTTTTATAATCCATTTGATCTTGTGCTAAAAATCGATTAACTTTTAATTTGCATTTTATTTTTTTATATATATCGAAACCTGACCATAGGCAGCAGTGTGTTAAAACCCGGGCAGAGTTCCAGTATAAATTTGTATTTTTATAATCCATTTGATCTTGTGCTAAAAATCGATATTTTTCCTTACAAATCTGTACGCCTCACTGGTAATCCTTTAAGGTTTTAATTTTTAATTTTTAATTTTTACTTCTCTGTTTATTGTATATATATGTATGTATGTATGTATGTATGTATTTGTATATATAGATATGTATGTATATGTATATATATATATATATATATGTGTGTGTGTATGTATGTTATTTATTTTTTCTTTTTTTCTTTCTGTAACCTATATATAGGCTTAACCTTTTTATGTACTTCAGTGTTCCTGAGGATGTCATTAGACGAAAGCGCTTGAGCACCATTTTGTGTTTCCTTTCCTTCGTGGTTTTATTCATCATAAATATTTTTCACGTGTTACTTTCGTGAAATAATTTTCATATATATATATATATATATATATATATATATATATATATATATATATATACACACACACACACACACACACACGAGTTAGATTTGGCATTTTTCGTGGATTCTTTTCTGCTTCCTTGGAGGCTATGGTGGTAATTGGTAGAGTACACAGTCCATAGTACTAGAGTCTCATTCCAGGTGGCGTCTAGTCTTCTTACTATTGGTGATTAATGTCGTATGGCTTGGAGTGACGTAAAAACTTCACAACTGTTTATTTAATATTTTATGTTATATGGATTAATTCCTTAAAGTTACATGAATAAATAATGGGAATAAACATAATCCTTAGTGTCCTTATAATACTTTATAATAACAAATTAAAACAGGTACTAAGTCCTCTTAGTGAGTCAGACTAATGAGAAGCACCAATGCCGTGGTCCAAAACTTATGAATGCGGCTGTGGTAAAACTGCTTTTATATGCGCGCGCGTAATCGACTGAGGGTTAGAATGTGGGATTATGTAATGAAGGGAAATGATGAGTTGTCGTATGACACTTTAGGATGGAGAAGGACGTTTTACAAATCCCTCATCCTTTACAAAAAACAATAAAAAAATTAGACTCATGCGAAAATTCAAATAAAAAATGAGATCAGCAGAGAAAATTTAATGGCGACAAAATTTCTTGACTCTATATCAACTTCTGGTAATAAGGAAAACCAGGACACTAATGACAATAAAGAAAATATACACTCTAATAATTGAGAGAAACAAAACAGACACCAGAAAAGAAGAACACAGTAAAAGATGGATGCACATAAATTTCACAGGAAAGCATACTGTAGATGGAAGTTGAAACACGTGAACCAAAAACAGTACACAGTTTAGAGTAACACAAAAAACTAAAGATAAGTATACTCAATCGTA
Organism: Bathynomus jamesi; assembly: GCA_023014485.1. Lineage (NCBI taxonomy): Eukaryota > Metazoa > Arthropoda > Malacostraca > Isopoda > Cirolanidae > Bathynomus > Bathynomus jamesi. Next base: position 163,748 of record JAJOZX010009096.1, read on the forward strand.
AGAACACATCATGAAAGTATCGTAAACAAACAAAAAAAAAACTATGATAGAAGGCATCAACCACAAACGATATATCACATCAATTAAAATAATCATAAACCGCAATAATAAAAAGTTTACCAGTAGAGCATGTGAAGAGTAACATCAAATTAAGAAGAAGAGATATAAAGCTAGTAACATAACAATAATAATAATAATAATAATAATAATAATAAGAAGAAGAAGAAGAAGAAATTATTGCACACAATCTTAGGAAAGAGAAAGTACATGAATAGGAAACACATAGTACGAGAAACGGGTCCCAAAGACAGAGAAAGTAAAGGAAAATAAATACAGTATATAGGTGAAGATATTATATCACTCTACTTATGAATATGAGAATGATTAAATACGACAATTTACCAAGATAACCGGAGGATCATTTATAAATTAAAACGAAAAGTCAAATTTCAAATCAATCAATTATAATTAATAACAGTATAGTTTGCATATTATGAGTAACAAAGTGCGTTATTCGTAAATACATAAGTGTCAATTATAATATATATATATATATATATATATATATATATGCAGTATATATATATATATATATATATATATATACAGTAACTCATAAAATTAATTAAGTACTAGTTTTGGTTATTCTCAAACACTTCTGCGTGACAGAGATCATTCCTGTACCAGGGTTTCCTTGTACGCGGACGACATCGAAGACATCGTGACGTACGATTATTTTGTAGGTTCTGTGCAGTGTTGCCAGATGGAATTTTTAAAAATCTGATAAATCTGATTAAAAAATCTGTAGAAATCTGTAGATTTATAATATTTATCTAAATAATAATTTTGACATATTTTTATTTAATTTACTGTCTTAAGGTATTATCAATGATAAAATCTTGTATAATATTTTCTTTATTTTTATAAACTTATATAAATATGGCACTTTAACATAAAAAAAAGTAAAGTAAATGAAAGTAAACAAATTGAATTCCGTTACTTTGTGACAAAGGAAATACCTTTTGGTTATTGCTGTAATAACTATAAGAACACGGAATACTTCTTTAATCATACACATAAATGAAACCAAAAAAAATCCTTTTTAGATTTAAACAGATAAATATCATTTTTTTCAACAAAAACAAAAACATTCCATGCTACCATGACGTAGAGGGAATATCAACCAATCAGCGCCGATTAAATGATTTAATCGGCATGTATATCGTAGTCAGAAGCGAGTCGACTCGACTTCTGAAACTGAATACCGAGAACATTTGTGTCCTATTGATTGAGACTGTAGGCCTAATATTTCCTTGTTGTAAATTTTGGAAGTAAATAATAATGATTGCTTGCTGGATTAAAAATCTGTAGATTATGCATAAATTATTGAAAAAATCTGAAAATCTGAATTGCTTCATAAAATCTGTAGATCTACAGATATATCTGTAGATCTGGCAACCCTGGTTCTGGTATGATTGGGGATGGAGAGTTGACCGCTGGTTGTCGGGTGAAAGACTGATTAGATGTCGTAAGTGAATGTCATATCTTCCCAAACAGTGGTGTGGTAAACGTAGCACCATACAAGAATATGGTGTTAACCCATTTAACCCGGGTTCCCACGGGTTAACTGGGTTGTGTAATGTGTACTTAGGAACTGCCTTAGTACCTTCTGATGCAGTGTATTAAACAAACTCTCAAGGAAGCTTCAGCGCAGTTTTTTTCGAAAATGTCATCCACGAAAGAATTCATGATCGATCGACAGAGCCTTTGAAGAAATGTCGGTGTCTAAATGCATACTCCTTTCTCCTTTTCCTCTTCTTCTTATCCCTTTTAGAAGTGGATTTCTGTGCCTCTCAGCATCTTTAGCCTATTTCTCGAATTTCTTCGGACTCGGAGCCATGATAGGAAGACAAATGTGGCCTTGAAAAATGGAAGAAACATTTCATTTTGGGATATCGGGAGCACCGATGACGCAGTAGAAAGACTACAGCATAAAGGAAACCATCATCTGCGAACAAAGAACAACCATAGTAATTCGCTCACAGGTACAATTTAACTAAAATTATAACGACGAGTACAAAAGTACTTTATTACTTTTAAAATGAACATAAAGGGGATATAACTCTCCTTTTGCGTTACGTTCCGTTTACCCGACTAATCGAACTGGTAAGGAAACCTTGATAACTTATAAGTTCAACATCTACTAGTCTATTTATCCTTCGGAATCAAGTCTCTTGTCGTATCTCCTGACATTACATCAGCTCATACGTGAATTGGCTGTACCTAATGGACGGTCAATTCTTCGTTTAAATACAGGGTGTTTATAAGGGTTGGGTACGATTCGATGTGGCCGACTCGATGCGACCAAACTCGATGTGGCCGACTCGATGTCAGGACAACTCGATGTGATATCCCTAAGGGATATTTTCGTTAGTTTTAACGAAAATATCACAACTTAACCTAACCAATCGTCAAGAGCGTACAGTTGACCTAACCGGGCATTCAGTTAACCTACATTAAATATGTATATAAAGAAAATGAAATCGACTTGGCCTGGCATCGACTTGGCTTGACATCGAGTTGTCCTGACATCGAGTCGGCCACATCGAGTTGGGTCGCATCGAGTCGGCCACGTCGAATTGTCCCTGCCCCGTTTATAAAGTCCCTATCTATTTCAGTGAAAACGTAGCAAAACGGGTAAAATTCAATACCAATATAATAGAAGGCACACATTTAATGAATACTTAAGCATATGATTCTACATGAGCACCATCAGTATCTCTACAGAGTTCGAATCTGTCAGCAGCATTGCGGAACACATTTTGGAGCATAACAGGGGTTATTTTTGTAATTGTTGTTACGATACGAGCACGTAAATCTTGCAGATATGTAACCCTCGTTTGAGAGACGTTTAATTTGATAAAGCCCCATGCAAAGAAATCCAAGGGGCGTTAGGTCAGGAGATCGATCCGCCCAGGGCCTGTTGCCTCCACGTCAGATCCACCGATTTGGAAATCGTTCATTTAGGTACTCCCGAACAATGTTTGCATAATGACAAGGTGCTCCATCTTGTTGAAAGACTACGGTGTTTAAAATGCTATCTGAATGAAGCTGGGACATTTACGTGCTTGTATCATAACAGCAGTTACAAAAATAACCCCTGTCATGCTCCAAAATGTGTTCCGCAACGCTGCTGACAGATTCGAACTCTGTAGAGATACTGATGGTGCTCATGTAGAATCATATGCTTAAGTATTCATTAAATGTATGCCTTCTATTATATTGTTATTGAATTTTACCCTTTTTGCTACGTTTTCACTGAAATAGATAGGGACTTTATGAAGACCCTGTACATATGAAATGCATGACTGAAAATTTGGAAATTATATAAGAATCATGATAATATGATGAAAACCTACTAAATAAAGATATTTGGGAATAAGGTGAGTAAATTAATATACTGAACGAAGATTATGAATTAAATGGAGGTATTTATGAATGGATTATGACTGTATAATAGTGTGTATGAATGTATGTATGTAATAAGGGAGGATGGGACTGCCAAAGGGGTCACACTATATTTGCTGTCTTGTAAACAGTTATATTGGAAAACCATATTCTATTCTTAATCACTTTAACACTCACGTTAGTCATGAGCTGAAACATTATGAAATAGCCTGAAACATTGTGAATTTTTTACTCTTTTTATATGCAGAATGCAGAAACATTTTACATCGATGTATTTAAAATATGCAAAATTTTAAGGTATAGATTAGAAAATCCTAGTATAATAGAGTAAATTGAAAAGTATTGTAAAACTTGAATCTCTCCTCTGGAAGTTCCAATCTCCCTCCTTCTCTACCGATGGTTTAATGGCATGCAATGAAGGTTCCTTCTGCACAGATTTCACGAGCCCAAACCAGAAAATAAGGAAGATTTAAAACTAATCCTGGAAGAAAATCGTGTGTACCAAATCATATTATCTATACTTAGGATACTGACTTAAATTTATATTTACTCTACCTTTAGAACGCAGAGGGTAAGGGATTTTGTTTTATGCAAGAAGGAGGGGCCAAAGGCAATGCTCGCAAAAGCGCCCCTCCCCAATCGAAGAAGAAGAGAGCCAAAATCAAGGTCCAGGGTTTTCGAGATGCCTGGATACTCTGCGTTTGAAAGATTGGAGATCATAGACAGGGGGAAAGATAAATTGAGGAAGATTGTTCCAAAGTTGACCGGTTGAGTAGATGAAAGATTGAAAATACCAATTAACCCTTGCATTAGAGAGTTGGACAGAAAAGGAATAAGAATGTGTCGAAAGTTTGGTGCTCAAAAGAGGAGGCGTGCAGCTAGAGAGTTCAGAAAAGCAGTGTCCGTTATAGTAAAAAGAGAGTGAGGCAACATTGCGGCGAAGGGAGTGGGATTGAAGACAGTCAGTAAGAGGTGGGGAATTGATGAGACGAAAATCCTTTGATTCCACCTGGTCAAGTAGGGCTGTGTGGGTTGAGCCACTCTACGCATGAGAAGTAGTACTCCACACAGGGGCGGACAAGACCCCTGTACGGAGAGAGCAACTAAACAGGGGTGAAGAAACTGCGGAGGCGTTACAGCACACCTAACCATTTAGAACCTTTTTGGAAAGAGAGTATACGTGATCTTTCCAGGAAAGATCACGAGAAAAGGAAATGCCAAGAATGTTAAGAGAAGAGGAAGGATTGATTTGTGTATTGTTGAAGGTAAGAGGATAGTCGTGTGGAAGATTGTGACGAGTAGACAGATGGAGGAACTGAGATTTTGAGGCATTGAAAGCCACAAAGTTTTCTCTGTTCCAGTCAGAGATAGCAGAAAGATCAGAGGTCAGGTGTACCATAGTTGTCCTACGCGAAGCAAGGAGCGACTGTTGAGAGGGACGCTTTGCGAAGCGAGTGGAGAAGTGAAGAGTCGAATTATCGGTATAGGAGTGGGTAGGACAGGAAATGTGACTTAATAGATCATTGATAAATAAAAGGAAAAGAGTGGGTGACAGGACAGAAACCTGAGGAACACCACTGTTAATAGCTTTAGGAGAAGAACAGTGGCCATCTACAACCGCAGCTATAGATCTGCCACACGGGAAATTAGAAAGGAAGGCACAGATAGAAGGACGGAAACGGAAGAAGGGCAGTTTAGAAATTGAAGATTTGTGCCAGACTCTATCAAAAGCTTTTGATATGTCTAGCGCAATAGCAAAATTTTCACCAAAATCCCAAAAGTAGAATGACCAAAAGTCAGAGATATGCAAGATCGCCACTAGAGTGTCCCTTGCGGAACCCATAGTGACGATCTGAAAGAAGATTGTGAGAAGAGAGGTGTTTAAGAATTTTCCTATTAAGATAGATTCAAAAACTTTAGAAAGGCAAGAAATCAAAGCATTTGGACGATAGTTGGAGGGATGAGAGTGGTCACCCTTCTTTGGGACAGGTTGACTGAAAGCGAACTTCCAGCAGGAACGAAAGTACCAGATGAGAGACAAAGACGAAAGAGTTTGGCCTAGGCAGGATGTCACCACAGAATTAAGTTCTTGAGAACAACAGGGGGAACACCATCAGGACCGTACGTCTTCCTAGGGTTGAGCCTAGATAGGGCAGAAAGAACATCTTTGGAAGATATTCTAATTTCAGACGATAAAATCAGAGGGAAGAGGAGATGGAGGAACAGCACCGGAATCGTCCATGGTTGAGTTGGAGGCGAAATTTTGAGCGGAGAGTTCAGTTTTGTCAGAAGAAGAGACGGTAATTAAGCCGTCGGAATGGAAAATAGGAGGGAAAGAAAAAGAAGTAAAGTTGTTGGAGAGATTTTTGGCTAGATGCCAGAAAGAGAGAAGAACTGGAATTAGATCGGTTTTCACACTTTAGTCCTGTGAAAAAATTTTTGGCAAGTCGGAGAACAAATTTGGCACGGTTCCAGGCAGAAATATAAGCTGAGTGAGAGTCAGAAGTTGGATGGTGACGGTACCTCCTGAAAGACTCCTCTCTGTTGCGGATAGCATAAGAACAAGTAAAGTTAAACCAAGTTTTTTTTTTCGCTTTAGTAGTAGGAATAAAGTGTGGAATGTACACCTCCATGCCCGAGAAAATCACCTCCGTGATGAGCTCAGCACACTCGGAAGGGCCCCTGGCACGGGAGCAGTAATCATTCCATGGACAATTAGAGAAATACTGCCGAAAGGCCTCCCAACCAGTGGCGCCAGTGACCCGAATGACCCTTATTCGGAGTACAGTCCGTAGTCTTTGATGACGTAGTGTCTCCTACCGAGTTATTTTTAACCTTGGAACGGATTTTCTTGCTGGGACTATTTAACTCTTTTGATCTTACTGGAATATTTTGTGTTAACGGGGATATTACCAGAGGTGGCTGGGATGGCACTGGAAGTGACTGGTATAGAGTGTCATAGTGTTGGACACGCCTACCTGGTGGACTGTTATTCATATTAATTGTAAGAGAAACAAGTTTATTTAATTTTCCTAACTCCTTACGTAATTCTAAATGTACAGCGCTCGTTAACGGGGTGTCACAATTAGGGGAAGAAGACGGGACCAACTTTCTATTTCGGCTGCGAAATGTTGGAATGGCACATACTGTAGGTTCCGGTGAACCCTTTACTAGCAGCAATGCGGAAATCATTTAAATCTCTACTAAACACGACACAATCGTCAGAGAGGATTTTTAGCCTATTGGCTTCTGCCTCTTCTGCGTTCATAATGAAAGGGTAATTAATTTGAGAAGGAATACCAAATCCGAGTTGAGGAGTATGGGACGGCAATATGCTGATAGGATTGTGTATTGAGCTGTGTTGTGGGTTGGGAACAGTTATAACGTAAAGTGTAAGGGAAGGTATATGGGTGTTAGCACTAAGTTGAGCAGTGGCACGAGCACCGTTTTGTGCGGTGGTACCGTTATTGTTTCGGGGTGATGTTTGTGTACCGTTCTTGTTCTTTATCACCCATATGGTTATTCTCTGTTTCTAACGTTAATTAAAGAAGTGGGTGTAACCGACGTGATAGACCAAAATTCTACAAGATTCGTTAGTCACTAATAATGATGGATCAATGGACTCAGTATCCGAGGTAGAACTTGAATTCAAATGGGTTAATGGGAATGCGTAACGTGTTGAAAAATGAGTTGTACTGTTGAATAAAGTTGAAAGGAAGTTAAAAACTGTGAGGCGAATGTCTACTATGGGTGAACTTATTGCTAAAGGAGGTGCTAGAGCTCGGGGTTTCTCATAGCTGTGTCAACCCTGCCAGTGTCGCTCACCTGATTGATGAAGTCTTCAGCAGAAATTGCAGTCACTCCTCTCCCTCGTATTGAAACTCATTGTCGAAGCTTTAAGGGTGGTGGCTTCCTTGTCATGAGACAACTTTAGACGCCGCACGAGGGAAGGATCTGGGGTCCAGCTGCATTGCGGTTGTCAACCGGATGTCCCGATGATGTCACTTTGGCGCGAAAACTACAGGCACACCTAGTCTGTACGCGCGTGGAAATGCCAATTTTGGTAACTCACTTCCTCCGGAGGACGATGAATGATAATTGGAAAATAAATAATGGTGTCCAAATATTACAAGACAGGAGTACCTCCGGGGGATGTACACCTTCCGACACCGATGAATTAATATGGTGTCAGTTGGGTGAATAATAACTGGATGAGGGTGTCTGGTGAGTGTCACAATACACAATGCCTCCGGGGAAGCAGCACTTCTGACACCACTGGATTAGAATTAGCCTTAGTGAGCCAGACCTACATAGGAGAAGCACCAATGCCGTGGTCCAAAACTTATGAATACGGCTGCAGCAATCCCTTTTTATATGTGCGCACGTTAATCGACGGGGGTTAGAATAGGGAATTAAGTACTGAAGGGAAATGATGAGTTGCCGCATGATGCTTTAGGATCGAGAAGGACGTTTTACAACAGTTACTCTATACTCGTATATTATGATACATAAAATTTTAACTTCAGCCAAATTCAAAATTGCATGTAACAATTTAGATTTCACTCATTATTACATTTAATAGTTTGATAATTTATTTTATCCTGATTTAATCTTGACGAAAGTCAAGAATTGTTTACATTAATCCTTTCAGCAAAGAATTCTAAGTTCCATTTAAGTTCTGAATTAATTAAACTAGAGTAGAAGTAATTCTTTATGTTTCTTTATACCGTTCCAACTTGACTGAAGGTCAAGTACTTATAAAGTGACTTCCGAGTGAAGATAAATACTATACTATTTATTCGAGTGCACCGCATTTCGAATTGTCTACGAGGCGTCTCTGCATTCTTCGGAGTTTTCGGGATACAACTTCCGCTGCGTTGAGTGGGACCTTATTTCGGATTCTGTTCACAAAGTGATCTTCCCACGATAAACGCACAGTCGAAACTGGTGCACCTGACACACACACACACACACACACACACACACACACACACACACACACATATATATATGTGTTCCGAAAACAGTCTAAAGGAGAGGAATTTTTTCGAGAGTCAAAAGCAAATAATATTCCGCAAAAGAGAGTAGCTGCGAAGTTACTTAATTGCTGAGACAACAATACCAGGAAGTAATACAAGAAAAACTGGGAGTATTGATAGGGAAATACAAGCCCTAATTAAAGGCCATACAAGAG